>CM022547.1:13735339-13757839 GCA_012273795.1 Dendrolimus punctatus
GAGTGGTCCATGTGTTTGCTAATTTTATAAACAAGGATAACTTCTTTAGCTTGGGCATATACAAATGTGTGTGTTTGTCTGATGATTATAGAACGATACCAATGACGCCCTTATGTTGTAGCATGAAGTGCTTTTTTGCTTTTATTTCCGAATCCATGCCGACTAGTATGGGTACGGCCTTAGAATTCCGTTGCTGAATGACAAAAATCGAAACAAGTGACATTCATCACCTCTATGAAAACCTACTTGTGCGTGAACTAACATACTTTTGGTCGATTCATGGAACCTTAAGTTTTGTAACCTTTATACCATTTACAGCACTCTTATCTCTCGGCTTAGCAGCCATTCAAAGTCCTCTGTCGCACACAACGGGCTAACGAAGTTGTGCTACATGCGGTTTTGTTCCGACCTAATTATTGGCAACGTGAATCGCGTCCGGTCCAAATTAGCTTTGACCGAAGACTACAAAGGGATGGCCGAGTCCAACGCTATAAAACAAGGCTAACAAATACAGTGTAATTACACTTCTAGTAATGCCATGTGATCTATTTACAGTTCAAAAGTTTACGTTCTTCGCTATATATTTTTTTTTAATTGTCATAATTGATTGTGCCCGCGACATCATCCGCGTGGAGATAGGTTTCAAAACTCCCCGATTTTGAAAAATTCTTCATTGGAGCTCCACTGCTATTGGTGTTAGCGTGATGTTATATAGCCTATAGCCTTCCTCGATAAATGGGCTGGAGAAGAATTTTTCAAATCAGTCCAGGAGTTCCTGAGATTAGCGCGATCAATCAAACAAACACGCTCTTCGGATTCAGATAAAATTTACTTTTATTTATTACGTGTATATCGTGTATTATCGCTAGTTTAAAAACCATAAGTTTTACCGCGAGATATATTAATATAAGATGAAAAAATAATAGCAAACTTACTTTTTTAAAGTACAGCTTATGGTGGAATCTTTACCATTGTTGGCACCCCTCCTCAATGAAGGTATACATTTTGAACTTAATAATAAAATTGTTTTTTTACAGCATTACAATTATATTATTATAGCGGCTTCAGAACTTTTGTATCAGGTTCATATTTGGCTTGCGAAAATATGACCATGTTTCCGAATATCGTAAAAAACTCAAGTGGCTTCCTATTCATTTTCGCCGGAGTACTCACATTCTCACTCTCCTGTATAATATATTATTTACTCCTAATAGTCCCCAGTACCTTAAGGAACGTTTTAAATTCCTTCGCCTATCCACTGCTCACAATTTGCGCTCTGATACGTATCGAAAACTTATGACACCTGCACATACTTCATCCTATTATGATAATTCTTTTACAGTGCAGGCTGTCAAACTTTGGAATATGCTGCCTCTTACTGTCAGAGAGGCCAAATCCTTACCAACATTTAGAAATTTACTCAGAAAACACTATTTATCCATAATAGCTATGTCTGATTAAGACAATATAATCATGCTAATACATTTATTATAATAACATATGTGTTTTGTAATATATTATTGTATACGCATATTATTGTATATTATATTTATAACTATGTATATATGTATGTATATATTTATTTGTTAAATTAGTTTGAGTATTTATGTGTCCATTGCTTTTTTCCTGCACCACCTACATCGCCTGATTCAAATTTGTTTTTCATTTAGGTTGCCTGGAAGAGATCGCTTTGAGCGATAAGGCCGCCTATTGTATCGCCTAGAAAATATTGTAAATATTGTCTGTTTTGTAATTGTATGTTTTGGTGTGCAATAAAGAGTTATCTATCTATCTATCTATCTTATTATCATAAATTTACTTCAATTTCAAATTATTATTCTTTACTCTTCTAAACTTCTAATGAAATATATATACATTTATTTAAATATAAAAAAAAATCTCCGCCGGCAGTTCCTATCTCTGGAGTCTTAACCACCGACTGCAAAGATAAGAATTTCTTAACAATACGAGCCGTTTTCAACAAAGCTGCCTTCTGCATCCGACCCTTCACTCAGATACCAAGCGAGACGCTTTCGAGATGACGGTCAAGGCTCTTCACTTCATCGGCTCTATCGGTCCATTCACTAACACCACAATCAGTACTATGATTGTCGAGACCAAGTTCCATATGGCGCTAAACTCGTGAGCAAGATCAGTATACCTAATAATGTCTCGCGCTTCCTTACACGGTGGAACTCTTAACTAGTCTGGGAGGATGTTTGGCCCTTCAGATTTGTCTGGCTCATTGAAATATATTTTAAAGTACTAAACCTGATAATATATATAAAATTCAGCCTTCTTAAAATGACGTAAGTTTTTTGAAACTGTCTGTCAAAAGTTATGGCCCACAGGAAGTGTCTGGCAACTGTATATCTTTGTTTATAACAATATCACATATGACATATGTAAAAAATAGCCTTGTTACTATGACGTAAGTTAGCATGGTTTTTTCCACCTTTGATACCTGCTACCTGAAAAACGACCCCGCTTTCAGCTTACGAGTATCCATTCCTTTCTAAGTTTATGTTAAAATAACGATCCTAAAAATTTCATCTTTCCTAAAATCACGTAAATCTGAGGTGACTGGGATCTTGAACATATTATCTTCAACGGTTTCGTGTGAATGGACTATCCGCGTTTTTTTGACTTACAGATCCGCGCATACAGTTATCAAAAATTATTTTTACTTCAACAGTAACTAAAGCTATGGTTTTAAACCTCGACTACATAAGGTGTGTGTATCGCGTTGAAATGGAAATCTTGGTTTAACGAAAATACGCCAATAGAATACATACTTACTTAAATATACACGGCATTGAATTAAATATTCAATCAAAATAAGCTCACATAACTTGTTCTTTAAGGTTCTTATTCTCGAATAATATAATATAATATCAATGTATTGTAACTCTCAGAACTTTAACTAAAGAACGTTAACTAAAGAATAGCAACAGTTTAAAATCACAAATTAATTCAAAAATGCGAAAGCAAACACTTAACTTATTCTCGTTTACATCATTCATGCGATCGCACAATGCAAAATGGATAACAACAAAAGGAGAGTCAAATTCTGTACAGAATTATTAGTAAGTCGTCAGCTTTTAATATTAATGTACCATTCATCTCGCTCCATTGTAGATTTGTAAGGGTTAATATTGACACAATCTCTCGACTAAAGCTACGGTTACAAAAGTTAGGTACAGTGTGCATTGTAGCGGAGCGACGCCGCTTTTTCTCTTTTCCGGAACTTCATATTATGTTCCCTATTATCCCTGTAAATTGGTATTGCGCTGGAACCTTGTCAATTAACATTCACGTGACGTCATCTGCAACTCGATATGTACGCGTAGTCGCCGGGCAGTGATGCTAACAGTACTGAGTGTTCGGCTACGGTTACGACACCAAAATGGCGGTTGTCTGTATTTTTGTATGTTGTATCATAAAAAAATAGAAATTAAAAATTTGTCTAAAAAATAAATAAAAAAATTAGGGGTGGACTACCCCTAACATTTAGGGGGATGAAAAATAGATGTTGGCCGATTCTCATAGATACCGAATAAGCACAAAAAATTTCATCAAAATCGGTCAAGCCGTTTCGGAGGAGTATGGCAACGAAAACTGTGACACGAGAATTTTATATATTAGAAGATAAAAATCCAACTTCAAAGTTCAACATATGAAGCGCGTGTACTGTACGAGGTCTTGCATGATTTATATTATTATTTATTGACTAAAGACTGTAAGTAGAAATTTTATCATTTAGTTATTAAAAAACTCAACACGGTACACCAACTGCACACAGGTCTCCAGGGAAAAGCTAACCGCTCCGCCGTACGTAGCTCTGTGGCACCTCACCGACGGTGTGCTCCGAGCTTAACACTAAGGTTACAACTTACAACAATAAAGGCAGTTATTCACCAACAATCCAAACACCGCCCGCCTTGGACGTCGAACTTCCAGCATAACCATTGCAAACGGATTCTTGTTTTATCTTTAACAAGTTTTAACGCTTGCCATAGAGTTAAAGAAAAAACTGGCGTTTAAACTTAAAACAATAATAATTAATATGTGGTAGATACCGAGGTTGTAATGTATTAACTAACATAAAAAACTGAGTAATCTGTAGGTTGAAACGAGCCAATCTCAATTCTGCTCTTATTTGAAAAAAAAAATTAGTTTGACAAATTGACAAAAATTATAATAAAGTTGTGCAATTTTACTGTAATATAGTGTTTAGCAGCATATACATTATGTGTTACATTACTATTATATACATAGACGGACGCAGAGACAAATCAATGAAAATTATAAAGACCGATTGACGATTGATTGAGATTGAGATTCTGGTTTTATGATAAATATTATTCTGTGTACACCCGCTAAAATTTTGAATAAAAAGTCAAATGTTACTTCCCTTTTCTCTTCTGAGGGTAATAAAAGATAAAAATACTTTTTTACTATGAAGGTAATGAAATATCTTTCGAAGGGCCGATTTTTCAATCGCCAAATAAAATTTATCAGTCGAATAAGTTATGACCTGACTTTCACAAGGGAAACAGTTAAACTGTTTTATTTATTAATTGTTGTGTCATTTTTGTTTTATTAAAAATTATTATTGTAAATCGTTTCTAGTGACTTCTTAAAGGTGTCTAATATGTGACGAATTGGTGCAAAGAAGAAGATAGGCTTTGTATTAAGACGATTTATTTAATTTCTGGTTTTAACAATAAAATACAGAGAATCATTTTCGGTAGCTATCAAAGGAATGAAATTGTCAATAAAATGTAAAAATGTATAGTAAAATAAACGTATAAAAATGTTGTACTACAAATTCATCTACATTCTTAAGAGGACTCCTAAATAACATAACTAACATTTCTCACGCGAGATATCAAATAAATGGTCATATGCTTAACTAATAACAGTCGTATCTATTTGAGTTAAATCTGCGTCAACTACTGCTATTTTACTAAATAACTTGAACAAAGACTCGAGAGGTTGCCACAATTTTGTTTCATTATACTTTTCGCAATGGAAATTGAGCGAGTCACATTCAGTATTTCTGAATATTTGATTGTGCATAAAGTTTGCTTAAGCCCCAAGTTTCGCTGGAAAGTTAGCCGACTGTATTATTTCTACTGCAAGATATTCTTGAACTCGTACACATTAACTCAGTCGCAAATGCTTCGAAACTCACTCGCACCTACTTGTATGCGGCACTTTAAACAAATATTGTGAGAGTTTTGTTTCATTTTATTACTATGATTGTTTTCTCTTCATGATCGCGCGTATGATGCAGATTTTATTATTTATATATGTTTATTATTTTTGTAGTTTTCTTTTGACCTTGAAAAATATGAGCGAATATAATGATAATTTTTATAAAATATAATTACACATATATGAGCCTACACATTGTCATTATTTATTTAACGAGTTTACTACCCGATTAAATTCGTAAGCAAGTTTTAGTTAAGAGTACCGCTTATAAATGTATATACATCAGTGGTATGAAAATGTTCGCCTTTTTTCAATGCCACTAACGGAAGACCAGCGTTATTTGTTATCAACCAGCATTCCCACATTAGGGTCTGTTTAGAGTTAGTTGACTGTATTTAGGCTTTTATTAAACTGCTCATGTACAATATTACAATTTAAATAACTCTAAATGAACATTATTTTCTTTCTTGTAAATTGATTCATATAAAGTCCCGCGAGCACATGTTACCTTTTCAAACACACAGAATAGATTGTTGCACAGAAAATTATGTTTAAATATTTGACAATAAAGTTTAAAATTAATTTGATCACAGTTGTTTGACTTTATATCTTGTCTAAGAAGATTGTTTAGACATGTAAAACCTTTTTGATTGCTTTTAATATTGATGTAGTAAAACGTAGTGATTATATCCGCTTTACTTTTAATTGTTAATCTTAATATCTGTCATTGTCAACGTTGGAATTTTATAATTTATTAAAATGCTGGTAGTATTCTTTCTTGCACTCGTGCAAGCAAAAGTCGACTTTAAGGTGACGAACATTTTTGTTCCGCGACTGTACTTACATACTCGAAAAACTCATGGTTCTTAGTATAAAAGACGTACGTGGCAATATATAGGTATTACGTAACATAATGTAAGATCGCACATCGTTATCCGGAGGTGATGGCCTGGATACACTTTCTTAAGCGCCCTAACAGGAAAAAGTTGGGGTTTCTGTCACACCGAACATAATTAATTATTTACTCCTCTTAAATATATTACAATAATCTCTCTTCTGGCGAACTCCCAAATTTTATAGAAATGCCTTTATAAAATATTATGTCAGAGTTGAACTTTTCAAGGCTAGGCTGTCATCAGACTATAAAATTTCTGTCCCGCCAAATTATGATACAAGTAATAAGATAGCGAATCAAACCGTTCAGCTAGCTTACGGATTTGCATTTGTTTAGCATTTTCATGACGTTAGTTTACCGAAATTATTAAACATATACGAAGACTGTTTTTAGGCAAAATACGATTAATAATAAAAAAGCTTATTTTCAACTTCGTCATGAAAAGTAAATGTACGTACATAATTGCCTATGTAAATATCGAGGACTTCATAACAAATGGGCGTACAGACAAAAGTGCAGTGTTACACAAGGGACAAAATTGTGAATAGTTAATTATATACGGCTGAAATTGAGAATACCCGTCTATTTAGGTACACTTGCATACTGGTAAAACTTTCTAAATTGTAACATGCATTGATTTAAGTAAACAACAAAACAATGGCATTTTTTCTTATACGCCCATTTGTTATGAAGCCTTTGATATATACCTAAATAATGTCAGGGTAATCGGTGCATGTGCAAGCTTATTATGCGGGAAAACCATTTCATTGCTTTTTATTACTAATATTTTCAGGCATTTTTTTATCACTACTATCGAGTGATTATTACGTGATTTTATCTCATGCGAATCATAAATGATTCGGGTACCGATTACGTTTCGGTGTAAATAAAACCAGTGATATAATCTCTCACCATGCGAAAGGAATCCGGGGATTTTGCCAAGTTCGTCATTTAGGGGTCGTTAGTGTCGTACAAATTAATATATTTATGTCATTTATGTGCGAATAGATTGACTAGAGGGAATAAAATTTATATGAAACAGGATAAATAACAATTTAGCCTTATTTATTCTTCTGATTTCACGCCATTAAAGAACACGATAGCTTTTAATCAAATGAACTACTTATGTTATAAAAAGATACATCCTACATTTTGCATGAATTAAGTAAATTTTAACTTTTTGAAGTGAAACTTCTTTAGAATCGTTATGATTTGAACTTGATAAAACGAGAACGAGACACTAAAATGAGTTAACGCATAAGCCTATAGGACTAAGCTTGCAAGAGAAAGAGATAGAATACATTATATTTAATAATTTAAACACTGTTCTAATTCAGATAGAATTGGAAACGTTTTGTAGTTTTTCGTTAACACTTCAAATTTCGTGTTTTAAAGCTTTAAATACATTATATTATAATTAATATATGAAATGTGACGTCACGAAATTTAGAAGCTCTCCCACACCTTGTCATACTTTGTTTCACTGTTACTGCGTGTGAATTGCACACACTATTTTTTTTATTGCGAATCTGGCAAATAAGCAGACGGCCCAACCGATGAAAAGTGGTAACCGTCTCCTATAGACGGTTGCAACTGGATGGAGGATGGTATTTGAGCATGGGATCGGCGATATGGGATATGAGGCAATCCATAAATTACGTCACATTATGGGAGGGAGGGGGGGCGTCGACGAAGTGTGACATTGTGTGACAAGGGGTGGGAGGGGTCACATTTAAAAATCTAATATGTCTAAGCTTTAAAACACATAATTTGAAACATTAACGAAAAAGTTTCCAACATAATATTGCCAACTCTTGTATGCGCATAGCGTTCAGGTTATTGAAAAATAATTTAAATGGATATACAACTTATTACGGTACTGCTATTTTAGTTTAATATCTTGATGTAAAATTGCAAAATATCTGACGCCACTGTATGGAGGGACGAGTCTCACGAGTGTGACCAGCTGTGGCAAGCACGGGGGAGCGGTCAAGAAATTATGAAATTCGTGTCAGGTAATTTGTAGCTGGCCCCTAACAAGGATAGTATACATGGATAGGATAGAGATGTTGAAGTGGCCTAGCAGAACTCACTCATAGTACGAAACACGAATAGCTCAATGTCACTCGTTTCACGACGATATTCTATGAAAGCGTAGTATCACACCTATTGATCCTTCCCGAAGCGTTGTAATTAAGAGAATGGTTCTAGCATAACCCTACTACGTCAAAATAATTCGTTATTCTTTAAAATATAATTTCAAGCTAAAAGTAAAATTACTTTTATTAAGTTCCAAAAGGGAGACTTTGTAAATTGTCTTTATTTAAAATGTATTTTTAACTAATACAAGGTTTGACAGAGTTAATTTGTTTGAATAATTACTAAAAATGCTTGGTAATGATCGCATTATTCTCATTCAGTGCGGTCGTACAGAAAGTGTTTCGTCGTGTAATTCGCGCCTTCATACAGAATAAAAAACATCTCAATCTCAACAATAAACAGTTTTATTCCGTCCACACATGAATATCACGGTTGTCCAAAGTCTGGCACTAGAAACTGTTTCAATATAAAACGTGCCTGGACACTACATTTTCCAAGCACATAACATTTCGAAAAACACCACAATCCTTACTCGCACGTCTACGTAGTTTTAAGTTACACAACGAGTCTAAACTTATGTAAATTTAACGTACAAAATCCTGTTCTTATATATGTAATAACTGATCTACAAGTCGTAGTAGTTCAGTGAAAATTTGCGCAAATGCACACCCCAGCCTTAACAAAAAAAAGGATACAACAGACGTGGCTCTTTCCAATACCTATAGTCTGATCGAATCCCGGCAGAAAAGAGAATACTGGTTAAATTGAAACTGCTTAAGAAACGTCCCAAAAGTTGCAAGTTGCATTGTAGGCAGTTTTTGCCTATGTGTATATTTGCAGTAAGGATGTATGATGTATTAATAGAACTTATGACTAATTCGTATTTTATATTTGACATTTAGTTACGTGCATACATAACTTCACGCCAGGTCCCTTGCGGGGTAGGCACGAACAACAGAGCGCTATTTAGGCTTACTCTTACAAACCTCACTTGCTTCTTTGACATTCATAGCTCTTTTCATGCACGCTCGTCTCTTTTTAAGGATTCTTAACTATTCGTGACGTGTATTTATTCTATCTAATAGTGACGGACTTTGCGCTTTATTGAATTACGACCATTGCATTACGTTTGGATTTGGTGTGACCAGTTACATTTGTATCTGTGTTACACATATTTGTATAGTACTAATCTAATATATAAAATTCTCGTGTCACAGTTTTCGTTGCCATACTCCTCCGAAACGGCTTGACCGATTTTGATGAAATTTTTTGTGCTTATCCGGTATCTATGAGAATCGGCCAACATCTATTTTTCATCCCCCTAAATGTTAGGGGTAGTCCACCCCTAAATTTTTTATTTTATTTTTTAGACAAAATTTTTAATTTCTATTTTTTTATGATACAACATACAAAAATACATACAACCCTAGATTTTCAACCCTCTACGATCAACCCCTATTTTTTACCGGGCAGGACGTCTGCCGGGACAGCTAGTAAACTTTATAATAATTCTAACGGCATTTTAATTTGAGTCCCGCTAACTCCTAACAATATTCATAAGTATGTCGTTTATACATGGCTTAAAATATGTAGGAGTCACAAATAAAGCTAGTAATATAATAAACTTTATTAGTTCTCTTAAAAAAATATTACCCCGATATTTTATCCATTATTCAAGCAAAAACAAAACCGGTTGGTTCTGAAATGTTTTCCATAAACTATTGTGCGGTAGAGAGTGGCTTAATGGGTGTTATAAATAATTCCCTCAACGCCTAGTCCGTCAGGAACGTGTTATAACTAGGGTTGCCAGGTGACAGATTTTTTCTGAAACCAAATTCTAATGCCACATTTAATTTTATAGAAGTTCTTGTGATTTTGTTGACACATAATGTTTTGTTTAGAATTTTTACATTTGTCAGTGAGCCATCTGCTTATTTGCCTGCCTCGGGCAACAAAATAAAATAAAACAGATTTTAATTATGTAGGTCCGGTTCCCAGAAGGGTTGAATTACATAAATTATTTTTGTGGTTTACTTTGCTATTCTAAAGTTGTAAATAGAATGGGTGTTTGTCTACCAGTTGAAAAATGCCTCTGGTTGATTGATGATTGATAGAATATTGATAGGTAGAACCGCTGACGTACAACGTCGTAGCTAAGGGCTGGTTGCAGAAATGGCTACCGGGAGGCAATCCTCAAGTGAGCGCACTTGTACATCTGCACCTAACTATGGTATTTGTTGTCTGGTAGGGATTACTGTATCTTGCGCTATAATAAATAGAAGCTTAACTAGCCATAAATTTTTTCATCCACCCTCATCGATTTCTACTTGTTCAAAAATACCACGCGGCACTGTTTTTACTTTGTCGCAAATAACTTTTTACTGTTCTAAAATGTAGTTTGGCAGAAACAATAGTCAAAACGAATTCTCAAATGTATTCTCGCAGGGCGTATGTTCTTCATTTATTTGGCTTTTTTACCAATCTATACCTAGTTGACTATCACTAAAAGCTGTTTTTCTAAATTCAATTCGAACTCAAATTCTACTATTTTTAATAATAGTCCATTGAAATCTTGCAATTTAAGGACCGAATATTGCATTTTTTAGAGAACGCAATTTTATTTTTGGGACATGTGGTTCAATCAAAGCTTAACCTCAACTTTTTCGCTTATAACTTCTTTAATTTTTTTTTAGGGCATAAAGTTATATAAACATATTTGTAGGCAAATCAATTTGCTACAAATTATGACTTTACAATTTATTTTCTAAGACGCATAGTATCTGAGATATCGCGAAAAAGTGTTTTCACCCCCTTTTCCAAAATGGCGGCCGGGGGACAAGGGTGGTGACCTTCTATTGAGCTTCTATTGACCCCCCACATGTCCCAAAATAAAATTGCGTTCTCTAAAAAATGCAAAGCTCATGTAAAATTCCAATGAACTAACGCTCTTTAAGATAAAATTCAACATTTATGTTCCTAGGTTTTTTTTTCTTTTTACTACCAGCAACATTAGTTTATAACTAAGTTTTGCGTTAATTGTGCCGGCTCGCGGTACGGTTTGTTTTAATAAACTCATAACCAGGTGTTGCCCGTACACTTAGCCGCCCTCTAGCGGAAAAACATTGTAACCTACTTTACACTGTTTTCGAATTAAGCGCTCGTCGCGGTGTGCGGCCGTTGCGACTCGACGTGCTTTTGTGTCAGACGAAAAATCTGCATAATTTTTTACCATTATTTCGTTATCTTTGTTTTACTGTTTTCTTTTGTCTTTCAGTTCATTGTTTCATATTTTCCTTCTATTTATATCATGGTAGCGCGAGATAAAACCGCTGAAACTGCCCCCAAGAAATATTGACTTGACGTTGAGAAGGATAACACGCGTACCAATGGTCTCCACACGGGGAATTCTGAAGACCGAGTAGAAAACGTAAGAAAGCTGACTCTAGCCGTTGGAGTAAACGCTTTCACCGTAACCAGGATTTAACGCTCGGATGATGATGATGAACGTAATATAGAACCGCGGGGAAGCGGTAGTTATCTAATATAATAACACGAGATAAGAATTAAATTCAGAATTATATGAATAACTTAATTCTGTGATATGTAAGTGTGCTGGTCTGTTCCCTCTCCCGCTCCGCCGCCCCCTTCACAGACATTACGGTCTCGCAGAAGGAAAAAATAAAAGGGGGTAATTCGGACCAGGTGATTCCGAAAATACAGTTTTCGAGAATTTTGTGTCTGTTCGTCTGTCTGGATTTCCGGTTAATCTCTGAAACGTCTGGACTGATTTTGGTAGAATTTTCACTGTCAGATAGCTGATGTTATAAAGAGTAACTAAGGCTAATTGTTTTAGGGTTCAGCGCAAAACATTAAAACCGTTTGTTCCAGCTTATCTCTAAAATGACGGACCAAATTTTGATGGCAGATACAGTGACAGTCCCGTCAAAATTTGGTAGCTGACGTTACAAAGAGTAACATAAGCTACTTTTAAAATTAGGGGCCCGCAAAAAACAACCCCGCGAGCGAAGTCGAGGGCACAGCTAGTCTAAAAATAAATCACTCTAAAGCTGAATTGTATTTTGTAGAGAAATATTTTATAAAATGTTTACTGAGAATTTCGTGTCATTAAAATACTGTAAACCAATTGAAAACTGTGTCATTTTAGCTTAGTTCTTGGAGAAAAATAAAACAGACCAATTCATCTCGTTATCTCGAAACGAAGCGTAGCTCAATTTTTTATTTGCAAAAGTATAAAACGTAGTTTCTTCTTGTATTTTGCACGCAACATAATATTTTTATGGAGTAAAAATTTTATCACAGCTGTTTATTTCATTTCGCTTTGAGCATAGTTAATGACGCCTAGAAAGTAAGGAATTCTCTCAAAAATAGTGCAAATGGGAAAGTATTTGGTAGTCCACGTACCCATGACAGGTTCCATAGAGGTAACAAAATATCAAAGGAAATACTAAATGTCAAAGAACCATAAAAAGCATCTGATCGAAAACAGCCCATATCTCAAAAACTACTTAACCCATCTTAAGCAAATTAATTTGAAGGAACTTTTTGAATTTGAACTCTAGAACGTTTCTCTTGCGCACCGTCGGTATTTGGAATGAGCTTCTCATATAGCTACAATATGGGGTTTTTAAAAAGGATTTTAGAAATTTCTTCGAGGCCGGCAGCGCGTTAGTGACACCTCTGGTGTTGCAAACGTCCATAGGCGACGGTAACCGGTTTCCATCAGGTGGGCCGTCTGCCTGTCTGCTGTAATCCAGAGATTATAAAAAAGTATTTTTATAAGGGGATAAAATGGAAATTGAACAAATCCACAAACCGCGTGTCGTCTTGAATAAGAAAAACCATATTTCAAATAGAAATTATATCGAGTGTAAACAAAACATAAAAGCGAAAAAAACAATAACATGCCAAATTAGCTACAAACCGGCTATTGCTTTATGAGGACATGAATTCCAAGCCGTTTACTTCAGCACTAAAACGGTTAGTGGTCTATCCCACGTGTAGAGTTCTAAAAGATGTTTTTATTTTCACTCAATACGTAATTGCACGTATCCATCCATATAAAACATTCGTAAATTCGAAATAAGGTAGTTGTAATATGTTCTGTGTGTAATTTATAATATAATTGTTAGGAGCTATAGGACTCGAATTAAAATAAATGTCTATGGAATTACTATAGAGTTTATTAGAACAGTACAAACACGTATACAACAAACAAGTACAAAATAAAACTGGATGCAGCCAGTTCACATTGCACGATTCAATGCAATTCAACATGCGCAAAGTCCGTCACTATGTCGCTAATAGAAAGTATTATACAGGTCTTGCCGTCGCTTGACTGCCCCACCCCTCCGTTCGGGCATTGTTTTATACTAAACTATATAATACCGACAAAGTGGACCCCGTTCACGCGCATCTGGCATGCTTCGACGCAATGCAAAACATAAAAACAAGGATTAAGTCGTTCGACACTAATTACAGCCATAAAATAAGTACGATAACAATAGTTATTTTTAAAGTTTAAACACGAAGTAAATAAAAAAATTTGTTTTTACAATATGCAAGTGTGCGGTCTTTGTTGGTATGTAACATTATAATATTCTAAAACTGCTGTGTGCTGTACATTGAAGCTATTTAATAAAAAAGGCGTGTGCGAGTCGTCGGGACATCCGTAATAACTTAGCCTGCCTACCGCTGCTGAATGCGTGAGAGAAAGGGGAGCCAGACAGACTGGAGCCGTAACGCGTTACCAAACAAAGCGATTTACCCTCCCATAAGAAGTTATCACTTCAAAAATCGACTAGAATCTTATACTTATATATAAAGCTGAAAAGTTTGTTTGTTTGTTTGCTTGAACGCGCTAATCTCAGGAGCTATACTGGTTTGATATGAAAAATTATTTTAGTGTTAGATAGCCCATTTATCGAGGGAGGCTATATCAGAGGGTCTATATCATCACGCTAAGACCAATAGGAGCGGAGCACCAATGAAGACTGTTTCAAAATCGTTTTTTTTTGTACTATTCCATGCGGATGAAGTCGCAGGCAGAAGCTATACACGATGTAATTTATTTTTAAATTCTTGTCTGTTTGTTCGTGTTTCATATAGAAAACTACTGGTCCGGGAATTTTTCTGGGCATTATTTAAAAAGGAGAAAAATCTAATGTGATTTTTTAATTAATCGTAAATTGGCTTACTGCGACAGTTTTCACTAAAACGATAGCTTACATTAATTTTAAATACTGCGGTCTCGGGAATCCCGTGGGAATTTCTATAAGTCGCGGGCATATACTAGTAATTTTATAAAACTCTTAAATTAAAAAAATACTAACTGTAATCGCCACTTCGTTGGTACGAGAGTTGTATTTCACATTCATCAGCAGTGGAATTTCAAAACCTAGTAACTGACTTGTGCGATGAGAGTTCTGATGGCCCACTTCTCCCATAACATCTACAACTAAACTAGAAACAAAAATGCATTTGCATGCAATTCTGCCGTTGCTATTATATATTAAAAATACATAAAATATTGATTTTATATTTGCATAAGTGTAATATCATAGAATCATTAACTACACCTATTTATGAGTGTCCTTGCTAGAAACTGGAATATTATGTATCAACATTTAAAATGTAAGTATATATTTGTAAGATCGTCACGGCTGTATAAGCTCAGGAAGGCTTTATTCATCAGCACTCATCATGGCATGGCATGAATATGTGGGGTATATTTATGAGTTCGGAATTTAATCTAGGGTCGTTACTGTTGTGTTATGCCACTGGTTTACTGTGATGGTATTGTTACATACCGACAAAGAACGCAAACCTGGCTGTCGTAAAACGCAGTTTATTACCTTTCCTGCATTCGGAGTTCTTTTGTTTACTTCGTGTTTAAAATTTAAAAACATCCTATTGTTATCGTACTTTATTTTATGGCTGTCATTAGTGTCGAACTAATCCTTGTTTTTATTGCATTGCGAGGGGTGGGGCAGTCAAGCGACGACTACGATACGAGTAAGACGTGTGTAGTACATTCGAAGAGCGGTATAGTGCCGGACTTTGCGCGTGTTATTGAATCATGCAGTGTTACTAATTGTATCCAGTATATTTTAACCTGTTTCATACGTGTTTGTACAGTTCTAATAAACTCTATAGTAATTCCAACGGCATTTTTAATTCGAGTCTCGCTACTCGTAACATTATTATTTCAAAATATTGAATTTAAACAAATTACTGAGCTGCTGTTTTAATATAACAATTCCTTGATGTATAATTGCACAATATGTAATGTCACACTAGGGAGGGATTCTCCCGAATGTGGCCAGATGTGACAAGGACGGGGGAAGGGTCAAAAATCATAAAAATCGTGTGGCATAATTTGTGGATGCCCCTAATAGATTTTGCTTTAACTTATTGTATTGTCCATATACGAAATATATATACCCTATATATATGGTATACAAGTCACTCATTATTATCACCCGACTTTCGTATTAAACGTTGATAAATCTTGAAGCAACAAAGCAGATTACCATTAGACGCTTCGGGAAGGAAAAAATACATTTTCCCCATCCACAATGAATCCATGACAAAATATATGGAAGACGGAAATAAGGCTCTACGTATCGTCATTAACGATTTCTGCTTTAGCAGACTTAAGACTTTTCGTTTTTTTTGTGTTTATCTTCATCAACTGTTTACTAAAAATGTAATTTCTGAAATACTGATTATCGGAAAAAGGGGAGAGAGAGTATAATAATTATACATGCGTGTTGACAAACCGCGCCGCTCTCCATACGACCCTATTACCTACCGCTTCCGCCCCGCTTTATTTTCTTATAAAACCTTTATTTAATGTCATAGACCATATATTCTGATATTCTATTTGCATACAATATAATTTTGAATATAATTTGTAGTATATTGTATTATTTTGTTTTTAGTTTTTTTTTAATATTTTCTCTTATTTTGTCTATTTCCATTAAAGAGAGGAGCGGTTATTTTGTAAAACCTACTGTTTAATGTCATAGAAAAAATATTAGGTTTTTTTTGTCGGATATAATTTTAAATCCTGTACTGCAACAAAAAAGGCCGGACTAGAGCCTCAACTTTTCTTCAAAGATTTTTCCAACACATTAGCGCTCGACTTCACAAACTCTTCGCTTCCGCTCCACTACTGCTATAAGTTTTTTATTTAATTTAGGTAAATGCTCATTCTGATACATGTTAAAATAAAGAGAGTCCCATAATTCAAATACTGAGACCAATTTATGACCACTAAAAAGAAAGTCTGAATAGCGTAAAAGAAAGAATATTATATTGATTCTTATGAAAAAAATATTACAAGTTAGCTATACTTATACATATATTCTTCATATGTATACGAATTTGTTTTAACCAACTTCAAAAAGGAGGAGGTTCTCAATTACTCCTAAGTTGATTCTGTTGTCACTAAGTGAATCACAGGGAAATTGAGAGAAGTTCTCGAATATTGTGGGTGTTTACAATGTGTCTTACATATTTCTTTCTAAAGCTATTCAAGTTGTTTGACGGAAAAGTTGGAAATTTAAAAAATACAAAAAACAAAACCGACTTCTAACTAAAAAGCATTTCTTTTTTTTACAGCACCAGGAAATGATCTCTGGTACCATATTATAGCCATGTAAGATTTAGGAATATTTCAGTGTCATGATTTTTTACTAGACGATTGTTTTTCCTAGTAATATTTTTCCAGCAAGTAGCAAGTTTACTACTTACGATAGGCCATAGGATATTACTTATTTATACTAATTGTTTTGTGGATGAATTAACGTGGCTACGGGATGAATCCCCATTATTATTCAGTTTGGAAAAACCACGTCAGCCACGCTACGCTACATTAAACTATAATTTGTGAATTGCCATCTGCAAAATGAGGCTCGCGATTCGTTTGAATACATTTTCATTATTTTCCAGATCGGGAACACTTCTTTAATTCTCTTTTTCCTTTTATTCTTGAATTTTGAAAATTTGTTTTCCACGATCCCTTTCAAACTCCTAAAGAAAGAAAAAACAAAATTAATGTGATTTGAAACAATACGTTTTAATTAGGGTTATTAAAAAGTTATCGTTCAAATTCGTCTTTTGAATTTAGTCAAGTTATAATTTATTCGATTGATATTCAAATCACCACATAAAAGTTATTCATAGAATAAAGTATAATACGGAAAAATGAAAAATGTCAGTTGCACGAAAAAGCAGTATAATGGTTTTGCTTTGAATTCACTCAGGTTATAATTTATTAGACTGGTAACTTTTATTTGACTGATTATAAATTGGCCCTTAGTATAATAAAATACTGTTACGAGTTATTAGACTCGAATTAAAATGCCTTTAGAATTACTATAGAGTTTATAAGAACTATACAAACATGTATAACACAGGTACAAATATAACCGAACAAAACAAGTCCAAACATAATGCAGAAGGTCGTGATTCAATAAAACGCGTTAGTCCGTCACTTATTAGATTCCCGATTGTAGAACACACATCTTGCTTCGCTCGCGGTTCTCGATCGACTGCCTCCCCCCTCCATCAGGTAATCGTCTTATAATGTACAAATGCAATGTCCCCGTATCTAAACCCACTTAATCCGTCACACCTGGCTAATGATTCTGCCGCAAACTGCCATAAAAGAGTACAATAAAACAATGGGCTGTTTTCCTATCACAATTTCAAACTCGAAGTAAACAAAAGACGACCATAAAATAATTTAAATGTGATTAAATACCAACGGGTAATAAACGTGCTTTGTTTCAGATATGTAGGTGGATTTTGTTTTTATCGGGACCTGAGTTGTAACAATATTTTAACCATGTATTTATGGCGCATTTAGATTTTATCAGAAGTCTATAACGTAGGTACTTTGCCTATGAATAATAATCAAGCCATACGGTATCTGAATAAAGAGATCTAAAAGTGTAACTCAAGTCTAGGCCTTTTGAGACATTTGTTTTTATAGAAATTGGATTTAAAGTTTGATAAGATTTCTTATTGAGTTTTCAAAAACTCTGTATTTTTTCAATTTAGTATAAAAGGAGAAAATACGTGACCTTCTCATGTAAACAACTTTCGGCGAGGATTTAAATAAATTTTAAATTATTTTACTTTGCAGAGACTAGAGCTTCTCATGTTGCTGCACTTGGATAAACTTAGAATCCGTGTCACGAGGAAACTATCACGTTTTCGGGCACCAAAGTTATTTATTTTCTTATACAAAGTTTTTATATTTGGGGTACATAGCGGAGCCAGGCTGACGTCATACTTGATTGAAAGCAAAACGTAAATTATTTTTAATTTTTATTGCAATTTTCTAGTAATTATTGCCGTTTTAGGTGCTTTCGACTCAAGCTTTAGGTTTTAATATTTTTGATTGGGGGGCGCTGATGTATGGCGATCCACCAAAGAAACTTAGCCAGCCTTCTGGGCACCTTACCCACAGAAGACGGCGATCTGGGCTCAGTATTCTACCTATAGTCTTGATGGGTAGAATACAATACAAATAAGTTAAGTTTTCTTATATTGTATTCAATAGTATATAATTTTAGTTAAGTTATTTATTTGTTTGTTAATTTTAAACTAATAAACATGTCTGTATTGGGGGGTATTATAGTACCTACATTCAACTGAAAGTTGTTTTTCAATGTATATGTTATAATCAAAATCGAATCTCTGGCGCTCTTATGTTATGCTCTTATCTCTTATATTGACTAGTCTAACCTCAAGTCTGACATAAAGTTTTGTCAAAGTCCAAATAAATGACGTTTGTTTTGTCTAACCTAGGAGAGACTAATTTATAAAGCCATTAAACATGTAACAACTGCAGTACGAATCGACGTCTGGCCGAGTCTGCTTTAGTCGCTTCTAGGATCAACTAGGCAAAGCTCGAAACAAATTATTTTACATTCGACGTTTGACTAATATCTTAGGGACTTCTAGATTTGACTAAAAATACTTTAGTTAAAAGGCTGAAATTTGAATTTGTTTCGGGTTTTCTCGAAAGGTCTTGGTCAAACCTAAGATAAACCAGTCATTCCGGGAAGAGACTGCATATCTACTTTTGACTATAACATATATACCTACATAATTGTGTGAACAGACAGAACAGACGAGCGTGCATGACAAGAGTACTATGAATGTCAGAGAAGCAAGTGAGGTGTGTAAGAATAAGCCTGAATGGCGCTCTGTTGCACGTGCCTACCCCGCAAGGGACCTGGCGTGCAGTTATGTATGTATGTATAATTGTGTGGGGTATTCTTAATCAGATTTTGAATAACCTTGATGATGTTCTTTAATTACTGTTTTGTTTAAGTCATCTGACTTGCAGCTCCTAGGCCCTGCGCACGGGTGCCACCCCTACACCCTAGGGTTAAAAAGAAACAACTGTTCGTTGGGACTTTTTCTTAGTCTTTTTTTTCTCGAAGTGAAATCTGGTAATAGATTGTCCACTGAGGACGAAACGCGGTAGAGTCGTGTAGTATAACACCACGTTTTGGGTGGTGAAACTACCTCCCAAGAAATGCTATGAAAAGTATAGTCGGGAGCACCCATATAATACCGGGTCTGTGTCTCTTTCTTCTCTAGAATTTCAAGTCTGTTTTTAACTCTTTTACTTTATTGCTCTTTTAAAAAGCTCCGTATTGTGTATAGAAAACTCTTTGAAAACTAGGTCAATTATGAGCGGGTTATATATATATCTTGCTATTCATTCAATTATGTTACCATCGGTTGAATTTTGACATTACTCTTACTTTGAGCTTATGTTAAATTTTAACTAAGACAAATGAATGTTTGGTTAAATGTAGAAACGGGCCATAAGCCAACATTAGACGGCTCATTTCTGTCTTTCAATATCGAGTAATCCACCAAAGTGATGTCGAAATGTCCTTAAATATTTTCAGTTCTGCGTTTTTCAACCAAATCGATTCAATTTGATTGATCCGTCTAATATCAGCATGAGATAAAGGTGGACACTTGAAACAAAATATTAACGCTACTCACAGCACATAGATTAAACTTAAAATACAAAACGCCAGCTTAGAGTAAAAATACCCTGTGCGTCTATCTGTATTTTGGCAATCAGTTGTGGCAAAAAATACTTTTTTTTAACCTCATGTTTATTCATCAACAGAATCAGATATAGAGGCGTCCAATTTATTTCAATTTTACTTCTCTTTTTTAGCTTTTGCATCATGAATTTATATAAAGCCAACTCATAATATGTGAAAGGTTTTTTGTTAACATTTATTTACTTTTATTCAATGCTTTTAATGGATATGTTTATAGACATCTCGAACTATTAGTTACGTTGTCAATCGTTGTACCAATACAATTATTCAATACTAGCGGTCCGGCGCGGTTTCACCCGCGCTCTGTACCGATTCTGTGGTATATAGCGTCATGTTATATAGCCTCTCCCTAACACTCCCTGTTAAAATCGGTTGCAGGAGATTCAGAGGTAGCCCCTACAACGTTATAAATTTTACCACTTTATAATATTTACTAATATGGACATAGATATGTATAGATTGTATTTCTTTATAATAATTACAATTACTTTATAAAACAATACAATAAACAAATATTTAGATACTGAGTTTTTGCAGCTATATGAAATTCGATATTGGCGAATTAACTATCTTTGAAATTGCAGAATATCGTGCACAACACCGACTGAATGTTTTTACCGACGAAACTTATATGTTACAAACCCTCTTAATGGTTTTCCAAGTCCAAGAGAATTTATAAGATTAAGTGTTTTCTATGGAAAGAAATATGTATTACGGAAAAAAGCATAAAGTAAAGTAATATTTATTGACTGCATAATAGGACAGCATAACTGTCCGCAGAATACAAAGTCAAAATTTACGCAGGTAAAACCAAAAGTGTGCCACCATGGAAACTTGTATGAAATAAATAAAATACCTAGATCCAAACAATATCGTCGAAAAGCCAGAACTGTCCCGCAACAGTGTTTGAACGAAATATACCATCATAATTCGGCCGGTTAACTTTGGCCGTGTGCCAGACCGATTCTTCGTGGGTTTATTTTGAGTACACGTTCAGTTGACTCTGCAATAACCTAATCGTTTCATTCAATTTATCCTAAATCAAGGAATATCCTTCAAACATACCATGTTTTTTTTTAATAAAAACCAACATAAGAACAATGTAGGTGTATATTAAAATACCCACAGTTTTTTGAAGTTTTATGTACTGTTGATGAAAGAGTGACTTGCAGGCTCAGTGATTGAATTAAAAAGTGGATTGTATAAAGTAAAAACATTAAATCAAATCTAGTCATGATGCAAAGGTAAGTATAGATTTAATTATTTTTGACTTTTAATAAGAAAAACGATATATTTTCGTTCGCGTAAACTTTACATCAGCATAACGCGTTATAGAGTTAGGCTAAGGGCGTAAACAGATATTTAAGTCCCAATGAGGTAGACAATGCATTGTATTCCTTATGGTGTTCACACATCATGCTGGCTATTGTTCAATATATATTGCGCTGTCGATTAGATCAAGTAGAACTGACCGTGTATAATACGTGGATTGACATGACAGTTATATTTGACAGAAAAATTGAAATTCAATTCTTTTGGCTTTATCATGCTGAATAGATCAGGTATGGGCGTTGCGATTGATAGTTTAGTTGGTTGACGACTGTTTTGTTTCTTGTCTTTTCTTGTTCTTTACCACGAGGAAATTGCCTAAGACGGTTAAAACATCGTCTTCCGTTCTGGTGACGCCATGGCTTCTTCTGCCGATTGGACGGCTTAAATTGATCGTGTGTGTATATTATATGAATGAACTGCAAATTGGATCAAGCCTGCAGCGGCTGATTAAGCGATAGGCAGCATGGTTTATGGTCACTTTTAGTGCTGCAGACGTTCTTTGGTGACGGAAACCATCGTTGCCAGCCAATCAGAATTCACTGCTGGACGTAGGGATCCTCAAAGCGGCGACATTTATCCCTGTTCTACGGCTTTCTCATCCAGCGCCTACCAGCGACCTTGCGCAGGTCGTCGGTCCATTGGGCTCGAGGGCATCCGACACAACGTTTACCGAGACGCGATGTCCACTAAAGAACTTGTCTGCTCCATCGACCATGGGTCCTACGGCAGACTTGACCGTCCCATTGCTATTCAAATTACTAATTTTGTGCTTGGTTCTTTTATAACTCTATAGCCCGTGGAAGGACTTGGAATTTTTGGACCAATCCT